>OZ025297.1:121119156-121163875 GCA_964019185.1 Maratus speculifer | reverse complement strand
TTTTTCTGGCATTAACCTTAAAGAAAAATTTCAAATACTAAATCAGAAGATAAATAATATTAAATGATTAAAATAATTGATTTTTTTTTAACTCTGATTTCTGCTGTACATAATTTGCAGCAGATAAAATAAATTTTACATCAGAAAGATTTTTTTTTTCCTTAAATGTTGCCTAATTTGTAGCAAATAGAAATAAGAAAAATTTTATTCACATTTCTGTATCTAAACATGTTTGTTTGATCAGCAGATTATACACTAGAAATTAGTTTTTATTAATATAGTAATTAAAAGATGCAGATTGTATATATGGATTCTTATGCACCTCAAGATTAGAAACAATACGATGGTTAACAACATTAATGTGATACTTTTGTAAACATAAAGGAATAAAACTGAAAGAAAAAAAATGTATTTTATCAATCTTGTATCTAATATTTAAACAGAAATTAAAAGGATGAATTCAATATGGATGTTGCTGTTGCTATTAAAGAAAAAACAGTACATTCAAACCTCATTAACATTTACAGAATTAACCTGATATGCTTTTAATATAAATTGTTCCTCCAATGTCTGTAATATTTAACCCATTAACGCCCGAATTATTTTGTTCGCTAAAATTTAAATTTTGTATTTGCCACCACTTTTAAAATCAAATTAACTTTTATCTAAATTTATCGAGGATTCTGTCTAGTGAAAGAAGGTATATATTTATCTTCCTCTTTACTGGTGGGAAACCCGCTTTCTTGCTTTTTTTGTAACCGTCCTCAAAAGAGGACGCTGGGCGTTAATGGGTTAAAACACAGATTTTGTTACTAATAATATAAACTATTAATAACATCAAGAAAAAAGATTTATGTTAATGATGTTTGACTGTATAACTACGACAGTAGTAATTTTGTTTGAAGC
Organism: Maratus speculifer; assembly: GCA_964019185.1. Taxonomy (NCBI): domain Eukaryota; kingdom Metazoa; phylum Arthropoda; class Arachnida; order Araneae; family Salticidae; genus Maratus; species Maratus speculifer. Next base: position 121,162,969 of record OZ025297.1, on the reverse strand, counting down.
AGAAAATTAAACTATGGATTAGACAAAATCTGTTAAATTTTTTAAATAACATGATCATTAAAGCCTTTCACTATTCCATTTTGTGTGGATTTGTTCACATTGATCTTTTGTAATTGTGACCTATGCATCCAGAACGCTTAGGTTTAGATGTTGAAAATAATTTTTTCTTGCACTTCTAGAGAATGTTTTTAGTGTTAAATTACTCAGCTTAATAACTTCATCATTAAATTAATTTGATTTTCTCACCACCACAAATAAAATAAAACCTTTTCTACTAATGTCAACTAAAATACTGTTAAAAGAGTGAATGTTTAACATTCAATTTAATTCAAATTTCAGCTGCACAAAATTGACAAAAAATGATTTAACAAAAGTATGTGAAATATTTTTTGCTTCAGTTACGACACCAAAAATGATTAAGCATGAATGGAATTCAAATTCTGGATAACTTATTTTGTAGTACGATAAAATTTGTTCATGCACTTCTTGAAATGCAGATACACTATCTTGTCACAATATTAACTGAAAATATAACTTTTATGTGCATTACATCACTAAATGCAAAATTTATAATGAGTGTTTAAAAAAATTGTACAATCATCCATTCTGCCAAAAAATTAGTACAGACAAGTCGGACACAAACTTGCAATGACAATGGCAATTTATCTGATTAATAAGAAAGAGCAGTCTGTTATAATTTGTATAAATTAATTAGTTTTAGCATGTAATAACACATTAAATGTAATTAAGAAACTAATGTGAAAATTGCATTTACTGTAATTGAGTTGTTTCAAATTATAATAAATTAAATGAGTTAATTATGTAATGTTGGGTAAATCATTCATGTTTTTTTTTTTTTTTTAGTTTCCATAATGAGTTCATACAGCAATCAGTTTTATTATGATTTATTATTTATACAGTTAATAAATATTATAAATTGTGTAATGACACATTTTTTGTTCACATTATAGTAAGACTGCTTTTTAATACTGCTCTAAAAATTGGAAATGCTTTTATTTCAGATTTGTGCCCAGTGTGCGTAGTCTGGAAGCACCTTGTAAGCACCTTTTACCAGAATTTTTATAATGTAAAATCTGTTTTATTTAACGAAAACGAAATCCTTTTTCAGATGTAACAGCCAGTACTTTAAAGAATTTCTGATACTAAAAGAATTAAAATCATCTGATTTTCTTGATGACTACGCACCCTGGTGCCTATCATTTTCATGCATACATTTTTTTAATCCTTTCTTGCACACTGTGCCTGGTCTTGGATACCTAATTTTAATTCCAAACTTGCAAACGGCACCAATAATATTTTAGAAAAAATTTGCTTTTGCAATAAAAGCTTAAATTAGGGAATTCAAAATACTTAAAAAAAATTTGTTTGTGAATTCCGGTGTCAGTCGATAATTTCTCCTTTTCGTACAGATTTTGCCCATGCCGTAAAGAGTTAAACAGGCTTCACACCAGGGACAAATGCAACAAAAAGCATGAGTCAGGAGACAAATTGTGATATTCGAATGGTTTCTTCTTTGCTTACAGGTAAAATTGTCTCTTTATGTATTTTTTGTTGCTCAATTCAATGGTATACTGTAGTGCGCCTATCTACTGTTCTGAAATTATATTAAAGAAACAAAGATTTCAATGTGAAGGGGGGAGGGAAGAAGCCTCTTATAGAAGTTTTCACAGACATCCTGGAATATCAACATGACATAGGAGCCCTTTTTTTTACATTTATGTAATGCAAACAGAAAAGGAACTAACCAACCAGAAATGTATGAATGAATATTAAAAAAAAAAAAAAAAGAATTAAAATTGTGAATTGCAAAGCTGTGCCCAATTCCTAAAATTGTTTGCTTTTGTATGCCTGTTGTAAAGGATTAAGAGACCACAATTTTACATAATTAGATACATGAATTCTACCTTACAGTGGAAGGTTATGAGTGTTTATACATTCATCTGTGCATTAGCAGAAAAAACAATGCTTAAAAGTTTTTTGTACACCAAACACTTTAGTAGATAGAACTGCTATTTATTTTTCAGTAAATAAAGAAATTTTAAAAATGTGATTTTCAGTCCTTTTTTTTTTTTTTTTTTTTTTTTTTTATCAAAATGTTATAAGCCTTCTGTACCTAAATAGATATACATATTTGTCATTTTAAAGTCATGTATAGTGAAAGAAATAAGATTTGGGCATTTTAAGTATAGAGAAAATTTTAAAAAGTCAAAACTTATCAAAGCAAAACATGCAATAACTTGGAATTAATAATTAAATTATTTTAAAATATTTAAAACAATCCATAATAAGAGTGGTAATTGTTTATTGAATATTAAAATATTCAAACGGAATTTTTTTATTGTTTTGATAAAAGGTGAGGCTTAGAGTTAACATATTATCATACTTTATTTCTGAAAAGATATACCTTCATATAAATAATCCTATTAAATTATATTATTTATCCTTTCCCTGAAGCATTTATTTTAAATCGATTAAATTTCCATGCTTTCAATAAACTGATTTACATTAATATATATATATTAAAATTGATATCTAAAGATGTTTTTTAATTATTTTTTTCATTTCTCAATTGATTTAAAATAAAAGGCTTTAGGAAGAAAATAAATAGAATTTAATTAGATTTTTTTTTTTTTTTAATGAAGGAGTAATAATTTTAAGAAATAAACTAAGAAAATAAGGAACTCTAACTAACCTCCTCTATCAAAAAAATAAGTAAAATATTTGTTTAAATACTTTTTTTTTTGCTACTGTTGTATTACAGCTAACACAAATTAAAAGTGGCCGTATTTAAATGTTTAACTGCTAAAATTTTAATGTATGTATATTTCACAAAATCAAAAAATAAGTGTTCTAAAATAACTTTTATTTTTATTCCAACCAACTAATCAATAATCCATCGCTTTCTCATCAAAATTTGCTTGGATACTTATCTCAAAGTCATCGTACATTCATCATCATGAAATCGTACTCCTCGGGGTTTTATCATATTTGTTTCTAAAATTCATCGGATTTAGATATCTTTAGATCTAGGGCCAATCCGACATTTCTGAGTAATTGCCGATGAAATTTATCCAAATCCGATGAGAATACGATCATTGGCCGCTTATCGTGTCATCAGATATCGATGAGATGCCATTCAAGGGCCAGACACAATTTGCTACCTAGGGTAGTGTGTAAATAATCACACTTTGCAGGATTTGAAAAGTTCTATCAAACGTGAGATTACAAATATCTTTCATTCATCCCGAATTATGTTTGTCTGTATTGCCTACACCCTGTTTCATACGACTCGTGATTGCCTGTGATGGCGTACATATGTAAAATAGATAAACCAATAAAAAAACCCTTTTATTTGATCTACAGTTTAATTAGTGATTAGTGTCCTGCACTGTCTTAAAAAAATGAACCATAACCGTGAGCGTACCTATATTTCTCCTCACAAAAATCTTCTAAATAACTATATCAGAAAGATCATCTCATTTTTCCAATGGAACGGACTCTTGAGAATTATATATTGGTAAACTATTTTATGATCACGCTCTACTTTTTCGTTTCTTAAAAAATGTATCTATTTTTTTCCATAAGAAGAAAATATAACGTATTCATGAAAACGTATAAATGTACTATAAATAAGCACAGATACATTAGTATGGATTTCTAACTAATTAAAATAAAGTGCCACTTGGAAACTGCCATTACATTTAACAATTCTTATTAACTATACTGAAGAAAAAAATAACAGAGAAGAATAAATTAGAGATAAAAAAAGCTTAATAAAATGACAAAAATCATTAATTGTTGCTTCTGTTAAGAAACTTTGTGATGAATAATATTAATTAAGTTAAATAAAATAGCTTCTTTCCCTAGAGAAACATCAAATATAATTTACAATCAAATAGTTTTTTTTTAAATTTTCCTTTCAAAGAAATTTTCCTAAGGGTATCAATTTTGGGATTAATCTTTTGCTATAAATATATGATATTTAAAATTTTGATTTCGTAACACTACATTTCTAATATAATTTGTTTTGTATAAATATGAGTAATGTATTCATTATACCGACATAATTTAGAATAAACTGTCAAATACATACGAATAAATACAAACTATTGAACCACAGTAAATGTGATAGATGGTTACAGTTTAAATGTGTGACTAGATACAGTTTAAATATGTAATATAAGAAAAAAATATTTCAATATCTTAGCTGTGATATGGAAATAATAGTTCTAGAGCCGACAACACAAAACCTCAAGTATCAAGCACAAGGGGAAAAAAACCTTTGTTTTATGGAAGAGTAGTAATAGGGGAATCTAATGGTACATGTCTACAGGAAATGAAGTAATGCATAAACTAAAAATTAATACCACTAGAGTTTCTCTCGTTGGTTTGTCATTATGTTTTCCTGCTCTCAGTCCTCCATGGTTTCATATGTTTGACTGTAGAACAAACACAATGATAAATCAATGGTTGAATCTGTAGTGATATTAATTTTTGACTTATGCATCACTTCACTTCCGGCAGACATGGATCATAAGATAGTCCTATTTCTATTCTTCCATAAAACAAAGGGTTTTTTCCCTCGTTCTTGATACCTTAGCTTTTTGTGATGTTGGATCTTGCACTATAATGACGAAAAATTCTTAATAGCACAAGAAAATTTATTATGAGTATGGTCTTACAAAAGAAATCTGCCTTTCTTCGTCTGGCACAAGTGATATTTTTTGACAAAATTTGAAAGCATGACAAAGATTTACAAGAAAACAGAAGAAAAAGAAATTTGAAAATATATGTAATGCACGTAACATGTAAGTTACGTAACCTACAAATCAATTTGAATGCATACATTGCATTACATTTTTTAAGAAAAAAAATAGTAATTTTATGTACTACTTGATTATCGCGTCGATCGATTTCATGAACTACTCGTGAACTTAAAAATAGTAACTAATTTTTTATCATAAGTAAGAAATAATCCTTCTATAGTAAAAAAAAAACTAGCCTTAAAAGGAATGACTCCTGGAATGATGCTGATGTGGAAGATTTCCGGAAGTACCGAATCCGGGTTGTCCACTCCTTCCATGAGCCGAATAGACCAATCAGGAAAGGGCTCCATCTATGCATCGCCGTATGGGTTACCATAAAGAGAGGAAAGGTTACCATCGCCAACAATCGCCAAGTTTGTCGCCAACTTGGCGATATATCGCCAAATTTGGCGACCAAAATTAGTTGTCAAAAGTGACGCCAACTTGGCGATAACTGTAATATTTCGCCAAATTTTTAATTTCTTTACAGCACCAGTCGTTTGATACATCATTTGAGTGGTTTGCAACTGCTTATTTATATAATGGATGTCTTGTGTGTTATCCCCCACTCTGCCGCACAGGGGGGCACATTTTTAATTTCTTTACAACACCAGTCGTGTGACACATCAGTTGAAAGGTCTGCAACTGCTTATTCATACCATGGGGTATTGGCGAGCGCAGCAAGCAGGGGTAGCCAATAATTTGGAATCGCGAAGCGATTACGCGGGGGGGTTGGCGAGCATAGCGAGCAGGGGGGCGGCGCCCCCCTAGTTTTATTAAAATTTAATAAAAATACAAATTAATGTGGAATTAAAACTCACTGGATAAAGTAAAAAACTTGTGTAACGTGTTTAATGTGAAGTGAAGTTCACATTTACGACCAGCCTCTATTTGCTTTGATCTTATAAGCTTTGTGACAATTTTTTGCCGACGGTATCATACAGCACGATAGTGCTTTATAGTAGAGCTCAGCTGCACCTCTAATGATAAAGTCCAAAGTTTGCCTCTTAATAACTTTGGGCCCAATCAACGAATCTCGATGAAATTAAAAAGGGGACGTGGCCTACCCTAGATCTCAAAGTTTACAAAAATTCATCCAGATCCACCGATTAGTTTCGTATATCCGAAACCCGTGTTTTCGCACTTTTTACTCGTGAAACAACAAAAAAAGAGAAACAACTCAATTATAACTCAAACCAGGAAACATTCAGCGACGTGTAATAGCTTGTTCGAAAACTTTTAATTCAGGGATGTGTCTTTCGAAGGTCCGGTAAAAAAATATCAAAAATTAATGAAATGACACCCATTTAAAATTTATATAACGCTATATCTTTCATAATTTAACATTATAGAAATCTCTCCCTTTTAATTGCTAATTCAATTGTTTCTTTTGATTGCCACCAACTAAAAAACAATTCAATAATTTAAAAAAGGAAACAATAACACGTGTTCTTTTTTTTTATAAATGAATAAAAATTCTGATTCTCCTGATAGTTTTGAACCTTTGAAATTGACGTCATTCGAAACAGAAAATGCATATTTTTCATAAGCATATATATAAACTGTAATTAAATATGTGTTCAAACAATATCGAATCTTTATTTGAGTGTTTTCGAAGTAAAACAGATACTACAATGCAGATATTTCATTTAAAAACGGATAATTTGGAAAAAAAATTCTTCTAAATTTATAAAAATAATTATTTGAAAATGAAGCTATGAAAATCTGTGTAGATACCGTGAAACTGCAGACTACCATCTGGGAAAAGACAGATCTGTCGCCAAATGTCGCCAAGTTTTTCGCCAACTTGGCATTATATCGCCAAATCTGGCGTCCAAAATTACTCGCCAAAATTGAAGCCAACTTGGCGTCTTTTCAAGTATTTCGCCAAACTAATATGCCTACTAATAACTTTAAACTAACATTAATAATAGCTTAGATTTAAGGTTAGTTGAGGGTGATTGATAAAGTTCCTGAAAGGATCTGAAAAAGCAATGAAATCATACAAAAAAACTGGCGGAACCAGAGAGAAAAGTAGAGCTCGATCTGAAAATATGTTACAGTAAAATTTGGGAAATATTTTCAATGTGCGTACAAAAGAAAAGGAATCAGATGATTTGTAAAGCTCATAAAATAATCCAAATATTTGTTAGCTGAAAACGAGGACTGAGCTATACTGGTGCCTTATATTTAGAATTATGCTGTTATCCACTCAAAATGATTACTGAGGAAAGTAGGCAATAGAATATATTGTTATGTTGTCTCAAATCGGTTAAAACACACAATGCTAAAAAAATATAAACCATGATGTGATAATTAAAGTATAACATTAATATAATCAGGTTGTTGCGGAATTGATGTAGATGTTACAGGCCAAACCCGATTTTAGGCCAAACTAGATTGGCCTAGTCTAAACTAGTCTATCCTAAAGCCCATCGGATAAACTAGTTTTTCCTAGGCCAAACTAGTCTATCCTAACGCCCATCGGATAAACTAGTTTTTCCTAGGCCAAACTAGTCTATCCGAACGCCCATCGGATAAACTAGTTTTTCCTAGGCCAAACTAGTCTATCCGGACGCCCATCGGATAAACTAGATTTTCCTAGGCCAAAATAGTTTGGCCGAACAGTCATTAGGATGAACTCGTTTAGCCTGCTATTCATTGGTTTGAACTAGTTTATCCTAGGCCGAACTAGATTGTCCTAGGCCATTTCAATTTGGCGTGATTTTATTGAATCTAAAGACCGCCACGGCGCCAGCTTTCTATTTTTGATCTAATTTAGCCTAGGCCGATGCAATTTGACGCGATTTTAGCTCACAGACTATCAAAGGCCTGAGAGCTAATGTGCTCGCAGATTCTGTGTGTGTGTATGTAACCATGTACGTAGTAAGTATATACTTATGTACGTACGTATGTAGGACTAATATAACACGACTAATATAACGGACTAATGTATAACTAATATAACGCGAGCACTCTGGTGTTGGAATTTGGACGCGATTTAGTTCAAACCAGCCGGCTTCGCCCGCTATCGAGCCCCTTCTTTTATATAAAATCTTGAAACGGACGTATGTTGAAGCGAACGAACTTCGAAGAGAAAAAACATGATGATAAATATTTAAGAAAAAGGATTCTGCATCGAAATACCACTATTTTCAAATAGTAATTTTTGTAAAAATGTTATATTTTTGCTGGAACTTTTTGAAACTTTGTGATAGTTTATGGCATATGATATAAATTTATAAAAAAAAGTTACATTTCGGCGTGAAAGAGGATGTGGTTGCGAACAAAATCAGGAAATATAACGGAAATTCTATGTTTTAAAGCACCGCGACCTCAAGCTACTAATAGGTTGTTTAACGGAGATTCATTCAGATACAGTTTTGTTAATAATAGAGTACGCTCCCTGGTGTTGTAATGAGGAACTAATATAACGTGGCTTAGTTAAAACTTGCTGGCTTCGCCCGCTATCGGATTGGCGTGGGCAGCGGGGATATGGTTCGAATTTCATTCGCTTCGAGGTTCTTTCGAAAAGGAGGGTTAGTTTCGGTGATGCGTGCTCAGCACGCTTGCTACGATTTAAATTTTGTTCGCTTCGAAGTTCATTCGAAAAGAAAGACGGCATTCAGCAGTACGCGTGCAGCATACCTGCTATACGCTGCCGCAGGCTGTGGGGACGCGGCTGAAGAAGTAATGCACGAAATTTAATAAAACATTATATTCAGATAGTCTTTGATCTAAATTGATGCTGATTATTTTTTGGTGTAAATTGTTCATCAGGTGGAGCTACTGTTTTGCATTTTTTACGATTTACGCTTCAGCTTTATCTTAATAACTAATACCATCAAATTTTCATCGAACTTTAGGTTCAGTTCGTCCATGACATGAGTTGGTGTTGTTTCTATTTTGAAGTAAATCACTCAACATGGCTATGATATGCTGCATTTTTCACAATTTTCACAATAGCTGTTTCTCAAGAACTAAAGGACGGAATTTAATAAAAAAATATATTCAGATAGTCCCTGATATAAATCGATACTGATTACTTTTTCATGTAAATAGTTCAACAGATGGCGCTTCTAAAGCGCGTTTTTAATGATTTGCATTAACACTATTTCAATAACTAATTTACGGATTTCCATCAAACTTCCGAATCAGTAAATCCGCGATATGAACTAAATCTTTTTACCTATTCGTGTTAATTGCTCAATAGGTGGCGCTGTTGTGCTCAATTTTCCCGATTCCTGAAATAGTTTTGTCGCAAGAATTAATGCACGAATTTTCATCAAACTTTAGATTCAGTAAGTCCCTGATATAAATTTGTATTCTGTAGTTTTTGGAGTAAATCTCTTGAAAGGTAGTGCCGCTATACGGTATTATTCGTGATTATTGCAATAGCTCTATCTCAGGATCTAATGCATGAATTTTTATGAAACTCCAGATTCTGTTAGTCTTTGATATAAAAAAGTACAAAAGTACTTATTAGTTTTTGGAGTAAATCGTGCAACAGGTGGCGCTGCTATGTGGCATTATTTATGATTATCGCAATAGTTCTATCTCAAGAAGAAATGCACGGATTTTCATCAAACTTCAAATTTAGTTAGTCCCTGATATAAAGTAATATTCTTTTGTTTTTAGAATAAATGGCTCAATAGGTAGCGCTTCTATCCAGTATTTTTATGATTTCTGCGATAATTCAAATATCTCAAATAGTATTAATACACAGATTTTCATCAAATTTCAAATTGAATTAGAATTTGAAAGACGTTGTTACGGATTTTTCAAAAAGTTCCGGCAAGAATTTAACATTTTTACAAAAATTGCTATTATAAATATAGGTATTTCAATGCGGAATCCTTTTTCTTAAGGCCAATGTCCTTGCTCGAGGAAACGCTCGCGAGCTAATGCTATTCCTATGAGGAAGCATTTTTCTAATAATTCTTTCGCATTTTAACATTTTTGAATAATTTTTTTTGCATTGGATAGCTGAGGTGCATGCCAACAGCGTACCTTTTTTACCTTTTTGATTTTGGTTGCAGATATATTTTTTAAAAAGCACTTCCAGTTTCGAAACCGGTTTTGAAAGTGAAACTAACTTTGTAAAAAATATCTGCAACTGAAATCGAAAAAGTAAGAAAGGTGCGCTCTCAGCATGCACCTTAGCTATCCAACGCAAAAAAAATTGTTCAAAAATGTCAAAATGCGAAAGAGTTATTAGAAAAATGCTTCCCCATAGGAATAGCATTAGCTCGCGAGCATTTCCTCGAGCGAGGACAGGGGCCTTAAGTATTTATCATCATGTTTCTTTCTCTTCGATTCCACATTCGTAAATACCTAAATCGCGTTGTATTAATTCCAAATTCCAACACCAGGGTGCTCGCATTAGTTCCACATTCAACACCAGGGAGCGCACCTTATTACCAACAAAACTGTATCTTAAGAAAACTCCGTTAAAGAATCTATCAGTAGATATGTTATTCAATGTCGCTTAAAAACAAGAATTTAAGATTTTTGCAAAAATCACTATTCTTCAAAAATGGCATTAAACGCGAAATATATTTTTATAAATTTATATCATATGTCATAAACTATCTTAAAGTTTCAAATAGATCAACCTAGAATTTCTGTTATATTTCCTGATTTTGTTTCCCCCGCCCTCTTTCCCTTTCGTAATGGGACTTTTTATACAATTTTTCTTCACCTGTTATAAACTATCACAAAGTTTCAACAATTCCAACAAGAATTTAACATTTTTACAAAAATTACTAATAGAAAATAGTGCTATTTGACGTGGCATCTTTTTTCTTAAATCTTTAACATCATGTTATATTATGTTTCTAAAAGTTTCAAAAATTGTAATATTTAATTAGCAGCTAAAACTTTAAAAAACGCTGAGCCTTTTTAAAAAAAAATCTAGCTTCCCCTTACTCTACCCCCCCCCCCCCCGTATCCTAAATTTCAAGTTTTATGTTTTATTTAAGCTTTTTCTTATTTTTAAAAGGATTCGGATATTTACTTTTTTAATAAGAACAATTTCGTGTGAAGTGATGTGTGTGAAAACCAATATCTGTTACGAATTAAAAATCTTCTCATAAACCAAAAGTTTCCATCCGATTGAAAAAATAATCCGCTCTATCTTTATATTTAAACACAGAACCCCCAAAATTAATCAGGTAAACGCCTTATTAGAAGAAATCTACATCCGAAATTCGAAGCAAATCGGTAAATTATCCGTGAAAAACCTATTTACATAAATTAAGAATGTTACCTCCCATTCCTCCTTTCTTTATATGTAAACAATGAACACCCACAACTAATCATGGATGCACCTTATCAAAATGATATTGTACCTAAAATTTTAATAAAATCTGATACTTTTGCATGGAAAACTGACTTAACGAAATTAAGGAGGGGAGGGGGGGGGTAGCGGATTAGCCTTTTTTTCCCCTTCCCTTATTCTTATCCAATGAACCCCTGAAACTAATCGGGAAAGTTCGTTATCAAGATAAATCTATGTTTAAATTTTGAAGCAAGTTGGTTATTTCTATCAGGAGCTATCGCATAATGTACATACGTACGTACATACGTGAATACATACGTACATAGTTGCATACACACACAGAGAATCTGCGAGCACATTAGCTCTCATACTTTGATAGTCTGTGAGCTAAAATCGCATCAAACTACATTGGCCTAGGCTAAATTAGATCAAAACTAGAAAGTTGGCGCCGTGGCGGTCTTTAGATTCAATAAAATCACGCCAAATTGAATTGGCCTAGGACAATCTAGTTCGGCCTAGGATAAACTACTTCAACAGCCGGGCGAAGCCGGCTGGTTTGAACTAAATCGCGTCCGAATTCCAACACCAGAGTGCTCGCGTTATATTAGTTACACATTAGTCCGTTATATTAGTCGTGTTATATTAGTCCTACATACGTACGTACATAAGTATGTACATACGCACGTACATGGTTACATACATACACAGAATCTGCGAGCACATTAGCTCTCAGGCCTTTGATAGTCTGTGAGCTAAAATCGCGTCAAATTGCATCGGCCTAGGCTAAATTAGATCAAAAATAAAAAGTTGGCGCCGTGGCGGTCTTTAGATTCAATAAAATCACGCCAAACTGAATTGGCCTAGGACAATCTAGTTCGGCCTAGGATAAACTAGTTCAAACCAATGAATAGCAGGCTAAACTAGTTCATCCTAATGACCGTTCGGCCAAACTAGTTTGGCCTAGAAAAATCTAGTTTATCCGATGGGCGTCCGGATAGACTAGTTTGGCCTAGGAAAAACTAGTTTATCCGATGGGCGTTCGGATAGACTAGTTTGGCCTAGGAAAAACTAGTTTATCCGATGGGCGTTAGGATAGACTAGTTTGGCCTAGGAAAAACTAGTTTATCCGATGGGCGTTAGGATAGACTAGTTTGGACTAGGCCAATCTAGTTTGGCCTAAAATCGGGTTTGACCTGTAACATAGATAAGTATGTTAGAACACAAATATTTAGTATATGATTGTATCGTATCTATTCAAGGTTTTGAGTTTACTTGGAGCTTCGATCTTCCAGTTATTAAAACAGCTGGTATGGAATTGTGTTCACACTTTGTACAGAACGAACCGTTCGCATAATTCATTACATTAGCCTGTAACATATAGTTATGAACCAAAATTTTAAAACTGGTTATGGATGATTGAAATGCGAAAGAGTTAAAAATGCCTCTTTTTCCCTGATTGATTTTAAAGCACCAGTAAAGCTCAGGCCAAATTCTCAGCTAACAAAAATTTGGGTTATTTCACGAGCTTTACAGATCATCTGATTCCCTTTCTTTTATACGCACATTGAAAATATTTCCCAAATTTTACTGTAACATTTTTTTTCAGATCCAGCTCTACTTTTCTCTCTGATTCCGACAAATTTTTGTATGATAATCAAGTAGTATCGAACTTTTAAACAACTTTTTTTTTTAATTGATTGGACAATATATGTGAAATTTCGAAGATTCTCTAAAAATTACCATAAAAAATTAAAAAAGTCTGATAATATCTCAGATAGCTGTTAGCCAAATTAGCCTTCTTGAAATATTTCTTTAAAGAACTCTCAATATCTCATATTAATTTAATATTTAGAATTCACATGTTTCAGGTTAAAATAAATATGAAAGAGAAATCTTATATCAAAACGTATGCATTTAAATAAGCTCATTAAAAAAGGAAACTATTATTTATGCCTCAAAAATATTTTTGATTCTAAAAAAATAATAATAATATTTTTTACAAATAATAGAAATTTTACAGCATTTAATGCACTTAAAAAAAACAATAAAAGAAAAGTTTTGTGCACTTATTCCTTTTAATTGAAATATGAATAAATAAATATAAATTACAAAAATAATAAATATATTTTTTTACTAACTTTGATTATAATTCAAGAATTTTATTTTTTTTAAAGAGAAGATTACAAAAGTGAATTTGATTTTCTTCTATTAATTTCAAAATAAATGGTACATACATGCGTCGATTTAAAGTAATTTTATTTATTTATTTATTTATACAAGTTACATGAACTTCAGCATTTTCTCCAGACGTATAACTATTTTTCTAAGATACTATTTATCTTGCTTTTGTATATAACATATATATATAATATATATATAATAAATAGAAAGTATAAAGTGTCCTGTGGCAATAACGCCACATTGAGTTTCTTACCAATTTTCACGGCTTAGTTTTAGACTATTTTCTTCGTTTCTTTCTTTTTTTTCAAATAAATATAGATTTGCAACTTATTGACTATGTATACAAGAAAGAACATTTTAGCAGATATGTATTCATAAAATATAATGTCGTAATCTCTTAACCAATTCTATTTGGCTTTATTATACTCGTATGTGGTAATAACGCCATGCAAACAAACTACAAAATAGGATGAATTAAGATAAATTGTCTAACTCTAAAAATGTAAATTCTATAGCCTTAGAAATTGACAAATTTATCGTATTTACTATTAATTGCGATGTTAGAATACAGTAATAATCATATGATGTTTTATTTTTCTAACATGAAAATCTTAAAACACTTAGGGTATACGATATTTAAAGTATCCCTTTTGGTTTTCAACAATGACAATAATGCTTTCTCGTACAGAAATTAAAAAATAAATACTTTTCGAATTTAGTTCTAGCATTGAAAAGAATCAACCGGACTAATAATGCCTATGTTTAGCAATATTACCCCGGTATCGTTTTATATTGTACTAGATAATACCTGTCAAGATTGATGATAATCATGTTAAAAGATTAATTAGAATAATGTTAGATTTTCTTAATTAGTTACCTGTAAATAAAGTTTTGAATACTTGATTTAGTTCTATGTTATCTATGTGATTCCAACAGATTCAGAGCGTTCATGGTTCTGTCCGTCTAACCGACTCAAGTAATCAACTGAAAAAATTTGAAGCAGAATTTTAAGAATTTTAACAGCGCTTGCGTTTTAGCAGAAGGATAGCTAAAATTAATTCAACGGATAAATTTTTTTTTTATCTGTGTTGTATTTGTTGTTGTTGTTTTCAAGAGTGCAATTTTTAAGGTTTTTTATTAATTTTTTTCTTATCAATATATCTCTGAAACCCTGAACTGGAAACTGGCTGTTTTTATCTAATAATTACTATGTTTTAATTACTTGAAATATTTTTAAAATAAAATTTTTATTTAAAAAAAATAATTGTCGAGTGTTAAATTTTATTTAATTATGAAGCATCAAAATAATAATGATAACAAAATAAAAATCACGTAACTTTCCCTCTTAGTAAAATGCACCATTATTCAAAAAATTATTTTTCGAGCCTTGAGATCGATCCCAAGTTCTCTACAAAATCTCAGAGCTTTAAATTCGTGCCTTAAACCACTGAGCTAACCAGACTTGCTTCGACTTTCCTCTAACTGGAAGGGCTAATAAATTCAACTTCACGCATCCGCATATGACTGAATTTTTGAGTTGATCTTAAAGAATCAGCCTACTGTTTTAATATATATGATATACTAAACTACAAACTACCTTGAGAATACATCCGAAATCTTCCGGAACATATTGAAATTGCATTAAATACATGGTAAATTTATGTAATAAGCAAAATATTTCCATTGAAAATATAATCTTCGGATCACAGAACATTCCTCGCAAAATTTAGATCAGGTGTTGATTCTGGTGTGCTTATTATACAACGGTAATGCCAGCAGATGAAAACAGTCATTTTACCTTTTGTTTGGTGATTCAGATGAATTCTTTTTAATGTACTCATAGGTGTCAGTAAGAAGATTCTTTCATATTTAAGCGCAATAATAGCACTTGGCATTATTACATGCACTGGCGTTATTGTCTCAGGGCACCTTATATGGAAATTTTTGCGGCATTTCTCGTAAGTAGACATTAGACATTATAGACATATACATTATCGACTCATAGACATTAGTCAATTACAAACATAAACAATGTAGATTTGACACGCATATATTGAAGTAGACCGAACATAAGGGAGAGTGGGGATACTTGAGCATAGAGGATACTTGATCCACCCCTATTATCTCTACAGTTGGTTAATTTTTCTTTCTAAAACTGGCAATATGATAACATATTTATAGTTCTGAACATGTAAAAAAGAAATCACACATCTTGGTACCATTTGGAAAGTATAGTGATTAATAGTTGTCTTTTCCCTATCTGAAGTAAATATTTGGGTGCATGGTTTTTTTGTTTTTTTGTAATCAAAGTTTTGTTTAAAGTTGCAACTATATACATACATTCAATAAGCATAATTTCAGTTGTATTTTGAGTCTAAAATAGTTCTAATTGCTGCATGCTTTATTTAGTAAAACTCTGGGAAACAAAAATAGTGATAGTGGGGATACTTGAGCCAATGAGAGTGGGGATACTTGAGCCATGTCTTAACCATCCCCACTAGAAATTAAACATAGGTGAAACAAACAAATAATAAAATGCCATCCTTATATTCACTAATAGATATTTTTCTGAAGAAAAGGGAGAATAATTTTTCATTTTATTTTTTTTTTTTCTTAAAAAAATAACGACCTAAAAATGTTTAAAAATGTATATTTTTTAAATGAAAATGTCTATTTTATTTTTCGATTTGACTAACAAAATAGCCTGTCTAGATAAATGTAAACATAGTTTTCAATTTAACTTTCATTAAATGAAAATAACTTTTTAAAACGGTTTTACAGGCTATAATCGCTAATACTTTAATTAGTTAGGTCCAACATATTAAAATATTTATTTTTTAATATAACATATTAAGATTAATATTTTATATTGAAATCGTAACCTCTGTTGCTGTAACTTTTTTTAACTAAGAAAATTGAAGAAAAATTGGTAAAAAGAGCGCACAAAAACAAGAAAAGCAACAAAAATCCCAGTTCAAACTTATCTACATGGAGCCAAAGAAGAAGACAAAATATTTTCCTGTGAAATCAAAAAAGTGTTTGAAATAGTAGAATGATACATCTGGCTTAAATTCCGTCAGCTACTAAACTAAAAGCATGAGTTCGACAATATCATTAGAGGAAAATTCTGTCAATGATAGTGATGATGTGAAAGAAAACCTTTTATTGATGGTTGGCTACTAATAAAATATGCCAGAAAGGAAACTGTAAAAATATTTGTTGGATAAGTGCTTAATATTTTGAAAATGAAATTTGCCCGAAGAATTGCAGATTCCTAATTTAAATGGCTCTGAACTGAGGATGTTTCTACCGTCGTTATAACTCAAGTCCAAATTATCATTCAGTTTTAACGACAATAAATGATCGTATTACTAGCTTTGTTTTCTCAATTGGTTTTGAAAGACTTTACGTTTCATAATTTATCATTCTGTAAAATGTTTGTGCAAAAATAAAGCGAAAAAAATTACTTTTGTAGGTATTTTTCCGTAGTGGCTCAAGTATCCCTTCACTATGGCTCAAGTATCCCCGCCATGGGGATACTTGAGCCATGATGTAAAACAAAAAATAAACATTTATTATGCATAGAAAAATAGTTCAAAATTTATTGAAAGTGGTTTTTAGTTGAAGGAAAAATATCAAATTTTCATTTTCAATATTTTATTTTATTCTAAAAAAATATAAAAAATTTAAAAAAATTAAAATTCAAAAAATGGCTCAAGTATCCCCATCTTCCCCTACTATTTCATCCGTATCGCCTGCTTTTAAGCCTATTTGATCACACCGCAGTTCGACAATCGATCGGAACATGCCTATTCTATTCATGTAACAGACAAAAGGCATAGAAATATTGAGAATTATTCAATATTCTTCATCTAATTCTTTAATAAGGAATTAAATACACACACGTTTTCCATGAAAGAACATAAACAATTTGTTTAAGGCCACATGTAACATAAAAGGACTCAAATTCTTAAGTTTTTAATTATCAGCTCCAAAAATACAATTAGAATATTATGGTACTAAATAATTATGGACCTAATCGGTTATGGTATTGGAAGGTTTTTTAATAATATACTACCTTTGACAATGAAGTTCGGTGAATAATCCTGTAACATTAATGTAGATGAAATATTAACGAAAATTACCATACAATCCTTCGAAATAGTCATCTCCCGTAACTATGCACCGCTTCGATCTGTTTTACATGTCCGGAAAAATTCGCAAGAAGTCTTCTTTTAAGAAGGAGTTCAAAAGCTTCGTCACGTTTCGTTGGATGTCAGCAATATGATCAAATCTTTTTCAAAGAGAGTTTGAGTGGTGAAAACAGGAAGAAATCTGGAGGATTGAGATCTGGAGAGTATGGTGGATGTTCATTTTGCACCACCCCTCATGGATTTCTTTTGGCGTCGTGCAAAGCGAAAAACCAAACTATGAACTGATCTTTTGTTCGTTCATTTTCCTGTTCTCAGTTAAGAACCAACACATTGAACAAGCACTTAGTAAAACACATCTTTCACCGAACATAAATGACGCTCAAATGAACAACGGTGGGGGAAGATGGTCAACACTTGTCTCTATGCAGGTGCAGCGTTTTATTTCCCCAGTGTTGCCAGATCGGTCGTTCTGAATTCATTCACCGAACATTATTGTCAGAGGTAGTATTTAAAGCACTGTAGGTGTATATGTAGATTTTTGCCTTTTCCGCACCGCGAAAATTGTTTTATATTGCTTTGCTACATTTTTCTAAAATTCCATTTTAGAGAAACAAAGAATCTTTTTCAAAATTTGTAACTAGCACATTTCTTTAAAAATATCTAAAATTATATGTCTCAGTAAAAAAAAAAAAAAAAAAAAAAAAAAAGGAAAATAAATATTGAAAGTAATGTTCTGGAAATCTTAGTCATTTCAATGTTTTTACTAAACTATTTTTATTTTATATTTCTCAGAAGCCAAAAAGAAAATAACTTCTTGATATTGTCAAACAGTATGTTTTTTGATACCACAACAAAATTTAAGTTGATATATTATAAAAAAATATAAAGTCTTCCGAACAGACATATTGTTTTAAAAAAATGTAAAAAGTTAATTAGTCGTTGAAAGCAAATTGATGCATGCAAGTAATTCCTTCTAATTTATATATGGTCTGTAATGTGTGCCATAAATTTTCTTTATTTCTTTATTCCATTATCTATTTTTAAGTAAAATACATTACGTTAAATATTTCTCAAAGGTTGCTTCATTTTACTTGGCGAAATGTTTCACGTGCTTTGAATGCATCTTCGTTTAATTGTGTTGATGGTAAGGCTATCGAAAAATTGATTTCTTTTTTATTACTTTAATACTGTACGAAATGGAACTCGTTGAAATTCGAAGCTAAAAAAGAAATTTCAACATGCCCTCATCACAATTCTTCTTTTCGATTTCATTTCTTATGAAACGCAGCTATTGTTTTGAGATAAATAATTTTTAAGTAAAAATGGAAAAAAAAAATTTCAACATCATTAGGACAATTTGCATATGTAACAGAATGATTTCAATTGATTATTTCTTTGCATGGTTTCCTCGTTCCTTTTCCATAATCAAAAATGGCTGCTCCATTTCCACAATCAGGGATACTTTCCTTGTTTTAAAGTAACATATCCAATGGATCTTTAAAAAATAATGAAATATAATTCCTATTATAATCTGATTCAAAATATATGAAACGCTTGAACGGATATATCTGTTCACTGTGCAATATAGGCCATATTTGAATTAATATTATTCTACAAATATAATGCATTTTTAAAACATTTTGTTATGAATAATTCTCTCGAGGCTTATAATCCTATGCGCAATTATTTTTTAATGCAAGTATTCAAAAGTCATTTTTATTTACTTTTAAAAAGAATTTACTGGGAAAACAACATTACAATTTTACCCTTTTTCCTCGGCGGTCAGGGCTTTAAAGCAGTGTATAGCTCATATTCAAAATATTAGAATAATTACCTTTTTTTTAGAAATTGAAAATATTGTTTGGTAATTTAATGTCTTTTAATGAAAATATGCAAACGATATTTTTATTAAGAACTTATTGTTGATTAAACTTACTTGTTATCTTAAATTTAATATCATTTTTGAAAAGATTAATTGCAAAAAAAAAAAAATTATTTTGAAAAGTCAAAATATTAGAATATTTATTCAAGTGGTTCAAAATATTAGAATATTTCACATTAATTCTCCTTTAATTATTACCAATTCTTAACTGGTGGCATCATTGATTAAATTCAGACTATTTTATTTAAAATCAGTATTCTTTTTTGCAGTTTGTTTCTTTTTCGTCTTAAAATGGGCCGTGTGAGTGATATTCCTGAATCTACTAAACTTCGTATGGTTGATTTGTATCGGCACGGTAAAAATCAATGTTTTATAGCGAATTATTTACATTGTTCGCAATCGAGCGTTAGTAAAATACTAACACAATATTCAAAAATTGGAAATTTTCAAAATAATCGCCGAAATGGTGGCCGAAAACCAAAAACATCTGCTGGAGATGACAGGAAACTGAAGCGTATAGTTAAGAAAAATCGTTTTAAAAGTGTGCGATTCTTGCACCGAAAATGGAAAGAAGAAGGAGTTGAAGTTTCTACATCGACAACATTAAGACGTCTCCATAAATTTAAATTTGAATCTCGTGTACCGAAAACAAAACCTCTCATGACTGCAAGACAAAAGCGTATAAGATTGAATTGGTGTAAATCAAGACGTTTATGGAGCAATGAAGATTGGAAAAATATAATATTTAGTGATGAAAGTATGTTTTGTGTTTCATATGGTAATCAAGGTATTCGAGTTTGGAGAATGAAGCAAGAAGCATTTGATAAAGAATGCTTTAAACGTTCCGTAAAATTTGCTGCTAGTGTCATGGTTTGGGGTGTATGAGTGCAGAAGGACCTAGAAAGTTATGCATCGTCTACGAAAAGGTTAACTCTCTGATATATCAAGAAATTTTAGAATATTACATGATTCCATCATCAGAAGATTTATTTGAAGATGATTTCATCTTTCAACAAGATTTAGCGTCCCCGCATACCTCGGTGTCAACTAAGAATTGGTTCCGCCAACGCAACATTAGGGTACTTCCTTGGCCACCAAATTCACCAGATCTTAATCCCATCAAAAACTTATGGTGTATAATGAAGAAAAAACTTCAAGAAAATCCTCCATCAAGTAAAACTGAGTTAGTGGCACGTATAAAGTCTGTTTGGGCTAATATTGATAGAAATGTTTGTAAACACCTTGTATATAGTAGGCAAGATCGATTGTACGCTGTTATGAAAGCTAAAGGGGATGCTACAAAATATTAACTACCATTTACTTCATATTCATAAGGTAATATTGTTGCGTAAAATAAAATATTCTAATATTTTGAACCAATCTAAATTTTATTCTAATATTCTGGTGTGTTTAAGAAACCTGTATACCTAATTTATTGTGCTGTATTTTATATTTTATAAATGTTAAAATCTTATCTAAACATTCCAGATTTAATTTATAAGAAATTTAATTGCATTTACTTAGTATAAAAAATAAATAAATGACAAATATTTTTTTCTTATTACTTTTTCTCAATTATTCTAATATTTTGAATATGAGCTGTAGATTCTATGCTTTCTCGTGTAATGTTTACTGGAGGGTCGTCACTTATAGAAATTCAAAGACAAGCACCAAAACGTTTTAGAATCCATCTAACAATAAATGTTAATAATTTAAATATTCAATATCTTTATGATTGTTCGTATTTATGTCGGTCAATTATCTACACTAGAGATATAGGCCCTAAAGGAGGGATGCTGTACGAGGGGGGGGGGGTCTTTCTAAGGTATACCCGTATTTACGCAAGAAAACCACGGAAACCTTTGAAGGGTTAGGCCAAAGGCCGCGATTGGGCTCGAACCCAGCACCTGCCATCTACCAGTTTCGTAGGAATAATTTTTCGGACACTGGTGAGGCCAATCCTTTTATGAATAATTATACATGAAAATATGTCAGACATTTTAGAGACACACTGTGTTTAGAAAAAATTAGTGTGATATACATAAATGGTACAGCAATTCAAATTTCCATGCCTTCAATAATACAAATAAATGTAATAGTTAAAAAAACACATGTTACAAAACTAAATTAAATTGTAGAATTTTACGTTTATCCATCTATATTCATTATCATTTCTGTATCTTATCTCATGATTTGTATCTTTTTGTGCAAGATAAATCATGGAAACTTGACAGACATTCCCCAAACAAAAGAAACAACAAAATGCAATGAACTAACTGTAAATGAAGAGAATTTCTACCAATTAATGCCAAATGCTTTTACTTTTTTTTTTAGTTATCTGTCTAGTTTATAATTTGCGGACTGACCAAAGGGGGATTTTGACATGTTGCGTTCGATGTGACATTGAAGCAAAATGATTATAAATCATTTTTTAACTGTGACATATGCTTAAGCAATCTAAATTTAATTATGGGATTTCTTTTCATTATTATTATTGGTATTGCTAACAAGTCGTAAAAGCAAAGTCCACAAAACTAACTTTGTTCCGTTTTGCTCCATCGAATATCTTCCCTCATTTATAGGGTTGGATGTTAAGGGCCAATTACACAGCAACTCACTCTTGTGGATCTTCGGGATATGAATCGTGGCCCTCGGCATCTTTGTAGGCGTCGTTTTTCTGGGCTCGTTAGGGTGACCTGGGGGGGGGGAGAAACCAAGCGAAGGAACTATTCGGTACTTCTTGAATGGTGGGTGGTGAGAACTGTCGTAAAGGTCCTTTTGTCTAACGTTTGGGAACGGCGTTGGTGTGACGTGCGGTGAACAGTGCACAGTCAATAGATCTGATAGCATCGGTCGGTGTGGGAGTACGATGCAGTGTTGTTTCCTGTAAGGGTTTGTGAAAGGGATCTTGTATCGAAGGAACTGAAAAGACCTGCAATGGCCCAAGACCCGGTGTTGGTGTTATTTTCACATTATTAGCAAGGTGAATAAAATATCTGACAATTTATATTTATCTGGTATAAATCATTGTTAAAAAAATATTATGTATCTGTATTATGGATGATGGATTCATATTATCCATGTGTTTTGGTTCATGTAGTTATTTTATGTCGTTCTGCGGTTGCAGCCTGAGCAACATTTAGCATTGAAGTTTGTCAGGCCAGGTTTGTTGTTGTGATGGAATTTTTGCGCTGGATTATAGACTAAACCCTTGCCTGTATACTTTGTCGCACTGTTACTTTTATGCTTCGTTGGCACTATCAATAAAAAACTCGCGTATTAAAATTTAGATTTCGTGGACCAAAGCCATCGTTAAAAATTATTATACATATATATATTACCGATGCTGGGTTAGTTTGAGATCATATTTGCCACAGAGTTTTGGTCCATGAAACTAATTTATCATGTGATGCGATTGTATCCTAACGAACATTTAGCAATGAAGTTTGTCAGATTAGGTGTGTCATTCCACATAGCACAGACAGATGAGCGTTCGTGCTCTGAATAAAACATTCACGTTTGAACTTTTGCCTGCATATTTTGCTAATCTGTTGTCTCACTTCCACGAAATTTTTCTTTGTCTGTTGGTACAATCAATGTCTGCTTTTCCCAAACGACCACTGTAATCTGTCAACGAAGTGAATGACTAACTAAATATTTAGATAGCCTTTGCATCCGGAGAGGTTATATTTAACCCAGTGATCTGAACTCTGGAAAGTTAATTAAGAAATTTTAGTTTTTTTATGTTCTATCTGAGTATCCAAAATATTTAGTTTAGTTCATAGCATTTAAATGTTAATTTTTTTGCACACTTGATAGTGGTTTAAGAGAAGACATGAACCATTGCACACGCATTCACATTAATTTTACTCTAACATTTTTTACTTATTTATTATGTTGAACTAATTTTTATCGAGGTGTTTATATATATATTTTAACTCATGGATTTGATAAAACTGTGCAATAACTTCACACAAGTTTAAAGTGTTTAAGTTTTTTAGCTCTCAGAAAATTTTTACGTTTTAGCTAAAAACACCAAACTTCTAAAATACTCGAGTGTTTTCTAAAAACAAAAATGGTGGTAACGTATAAGTATAAGGACATATGTGGTAATCATTTTAATTAGTTTCAGATTTTTCATTTTGAAAAATGGAATTTTGTTGAAAAATTGCCATGGAATTATAATAAAAGTTTTATTTACAGAAAAAAATACTGTCTGCCTAAGTCTTGAGCATAATCCAGTTGCTAGGGAATTCGAGTTTCACCTGAATCGGTCAAGTTGTTTCCGAGGGAACAAGTTTTAAGGATCGCATATTTCCCATATGATTGCACACAATCTTTTCAAGCTTTAACAAGGATTACGTCTCATTCCTTAAAACACTCTGACAGTCTTCCAAAAGGGAGAATTTGTAATGTTGTTTTCTCAGCATTTTGTTTTATATGCTAAAAAAACATGATATTTTCAACATTATATACAATTTATCACAAATATGAATGTGGCGTTGATGAATATTTAACAACGAGTGCGTTCAGCGGAGTCAGCGGTTACGTACCGTTAGCATCGGTTAGTTACCAAATCGTTCAGTGCTGCTAACCGATACCCAGCCGATGTCAATCAGCAGAAATAACCGAAGTGACTGGCAAGGGACCGAACAAAGCAAGAAAAAATTTCGGTTACTTGGGTCACATGAATGTTTACATGATCATTTATGATAACAACAATAAATGAATAATCACAGGAAACATATTTGTTAGTGCTAGTAAAATATATCAATGGAGTCCGTCCAGTGAATCTGTCAACCGATTAAAAATCGGACACTTACCGTAACGTGATGTTAAAGATCAAATTGATCGCTTTAGTCAGATCTGCTGAACATGCTCAATGTAGAATACATTAAAAATCCATTAAATCATTAGATTTATATTGCTTTAAATATGGATCATATTGCAGAAAAACCTGGAACTAAGTGAACGTATTAACCCGAGCTTGTCAGTGAGAGGGTAAGCGTCTGTATTAACTTGACAATTTGTGGCATCTCGCACTTACCCAAATGTGCAAAAGAAGTTTTTAATGTATTTTCATATGCATAGGTATCAAAGAACAACTAAATTGAGGGAGCTGGTGATCGTTTTTATGTGCATGGCAATGAAGATTTTTAGCTAGGTAATTAAGAATTAGACAAAATACGTAATTTCTTGTACGTAATAAATTATATTTTAATATTATTGCACTTAGTTACTGGGTTCTTATTAATCGTAATACTAATAAAATTAAAATCATACCACTACCTATTTCAAAATTAAATCAGCCAAAAAAATTTAGAAATCTGAATAACACAGACAGCTTCTAAAGCAATAATTCTGGTAAAAATACGCTTTATATATATAATTATATATATATATATATACATATATATACATATATATATAATTCGACTATCTTATATTTTATTATAAAAAAGAAATTATATTATAATTATGTGGGAAATATTCCCAAAAACAAAAAATACATTTTAATGCGTTTTGTATGTTTTATTTTATACATTATCATTAATTACATTTGCCAAATTTTTAACAGTAAAAAGTTTTCCTTTAAAGAAAAAATACATAATAATTTTATTGAAATATAAATGGGAAATTTCCTCTATTATCTAAATGTCTGAAATTGAAATTAGAGCTTCCTTAATTACTATTCTTTACTTTGTTAAGAAAGAAACAAAATACGAAACAAAATTAATTAACACAAAAGAGGTATTTTTATTTCCTTTGAGTATAACCAAATAAATTGTGTTATTTTTTCTTTTAGTTCCGATATTTAAAATATAATCTTTGGACAAATTTCAAGAACAGCTTTAGTTATTTTATATATTAGTTTTAAGAAGTTTCATTAGCTTAAATTAAAATATTAACTTAATTTGTTCTTTAAAAAGAGAATATTCTGTATTCTTGAAAAAATAAAAATTATAAAATCAAGCTAAATATATAAAAGTATGAATCACTAGCATGCAATTTAAAAAAGATTGTCTCAAAAGCTTATTTGAAAACTATATCAAATGATATCAAATGATTTGTAACATTGTGAAAGTTGTTTGTTTTAGAAATGTTATTAATAAATGAAACTACTTTTAACTATGTAAAATATGTTTTCTATTTTCGTTTTTCAAGATTGAGTAATATATATGCTTAATTAATAGTATTGATATTCGCAATTTTCCGACAATATATATATATGTATATATATTATATATATATAATAATAAAAATGTTCTACTTTTTTGAAAGAAAATGGTAATAACATTATTATGATTTATTGTACTGATAATAGATATTTTAAAATATAATGCAAGTGATATATTTTTGCTTAATTGAAAACATCAATCATGTTCTTTCTAACTAAAAATAAAGCAAAACACAGAAATTTCACCTCTGCCCTTCTACAGCTGACGTAGTCACCTTCAGGAGAGGTCTTCCACAGTTCCTGGCGAGTTATCTTTGTTGAGTAACTCATTCCCTGTACCTTCTAGACATGGGACAGTTTTGAGTCGACTCTTAAAGTGCAGACAGGCACAAAAACTACTTGCAGCTAGTAATCAGCGTATTTTATGTTCGCAGGCGGTGTGTTTTATGCATAATGTCCTTTCCCTGTCAAGGAAGTGAAACTTCAATCCAACATCTCTTAGGGAAAACTTTCCCTCAAGTAGGGTGGAACTCCTTATCTCCTGAACAATTGCAATCTCTCCACTATCTATTATGAGTAAACTGCAAAAGAGTTTTAAAGGAAGGAGAAGCATTCAGTTCATGTATTTCATTTGAAGGCTGGTAAAATAAATGTGTGCTCGCAGCCTGTGGTTGGTGAATAGAGGTGCCCACGTCGACCAGAAAATGATCACAGTCGGAGGCCAGCATTGCGCTGTTTGCTATACCTCGAGCCGTTTCTCCTAGGAGGGAAGCCGATCATACATCGGGTAAACATTTGGTCCGATCCAGGTGTTGCGTGTTTATGCGCTACTGGATTTTTTTGCGTCCAGTGATGAAGACCAAGCAATATCTACTTAGGAATTTCACGCTTCTGATCTCCAAACCCGGAAACGCTTTCGGCTCTTGAGTTCGGAATTTTCTCGTACTTCAGAGACAGCAAGATGCAACTTTGTACTATAGTAGTGGTCTCCATTGCACGGGAAAGGAGCGCTTGGTTTCAGTAACATTGAGGTCCTTGAGGTAGGAGTGGGTGGATGGGTCTGGTATGGCCTGACGCTGCCTGTTCGCTCCAGGACAAGGGGGAGCGATGTGGGGCCCAGGAAGCTCCAACCGCCTTGCGGGCGGGTCTTTCCCACCTATGAGGAACTTTCTGTGTCCTCTCTATGAATCTAACAGAATGAATCTAACTGGTCCCCCCCCAAACTCCCTGTGTTGAACCGCTGAGATTTCACAGGTAAAGAAGAATATCGGGTGGAAAAACACAAGCAAGGCGGTGTCCGTGCCATCAGCAGAGGGAGGTGTTCCTGGTCTCTCCGGGTTCCATTATCCTTTAGCTTCCGGGGGGATTACCGTAGTCCCAAGAAAATAAATGTTGAAGAATACGGGGTTGGGATTATCGTTATCCCGAAAACTTTTTCCCCTCCAACATGCGGAAAAAGAAATCATTAAGGCCGTTTCGCTCAATAGGGGTCCGACTGATTATCGAGCTAGGGAATTTCTGTAGGGAGGATGTTAATTATCCTAGGGAAATGACGGGAAAAAAAACTTGGCAAAAAAATAAACATTGTTTGCGCAGACGACGTAAAGCTGCTTCTACCCCAGTGGCTACAAGGTATTTTAGATAGATCTTGCTTGTGAGACATAATAATGAATAGATTATATTTAGCAAGTAGTTTTAGAGATTTAGCGTTGCTAATTTTGACTACACGTTTACTCTTAGAATGTAAAATGAAGCATTATTATTTTTTTTCTTACTAACGCACTAAATATTAGAAATTACGTACGTAATTTTACGCACTGAATTGAAAAAAAAAATCAAATGTTTATAATTATTATTATATTTACGGAACTTATGATTGTTCTCAAGCCCAAAGGGGTTAGTTTTTGAAGCTTTTCTGAATTCATTTTTATTATTCAAAAACATACGAAATTGTTAACATATGAAACATATGAACGAGACGTGAAATTCTTATTAAAAAATTACATAATTGAATGGCGTTTTTAATTTATTTAATAAAGGCAAAAGCATTTCTGAAAATAATGTAAAATTTGGCGTTTTGAACAAAATTTCCGATCGCGAAATTTAGGGAAAGGTGGAAATTTGCTGGTTGTATTTTTGTTGCGGTAATGTCAATAAGTAATTTATTTATAACAAAAACAAAATGGAAAAACGGAATTCGATTCCCAATTCTATCAAAATCCTATTCTGTGAGGTCTGAGAATTTGATGCCACACGTTAAGAATTATTCAGAAAGTTTCACATTAGAAACCAGCTTGATTCTATGGTCACAGCCGACTAAATAGTCATGCGCAACAATACCTTTTACATAAATGAGAATGGAATTATGCATTATCTGCTTCAGAAAATCGTCGAATTCTAGTATTCTTCATTATTTCTAAATAACTTATTCACCGTCAAATTCAAATGAAATAATTTTTATTTATGCAAACCATAATATAGATTGCATTAATAATTTCTCAGTTATTTTTCATCTGACACCAAAAAGAAAAGGAAGAAGTTTCAATTTAGCACTTTTTTGTTGTTGTTGTCGTTTTGTACGCTTATCAATTATTTCGAAACTATTCGACTGATTCATGTGCCTTTTTTTTTTTTTTTTTTTTTTTTTTGTTTCATCGAAAGATTATTCTCTGCAATTGGTCAAGGATTGAATTTAAATTTCATGACAATTGCTGCAAGGCTTTTTTTAGAAATGTAATAACAATACAACAACACAAATAAATAAATTAAAATAAATAAACTCATTTAAAATATTTAATTTTTAGCGATTTTTATCAAATAAAGTAGCTCTATTTCTTCTTCTTCTTCTTCTTCTTCTTCTTCTTTTTTTTTTTTTTTTTTTTTTTGTTAGAATGTTGCAACCACAAAATTTATGATTATTATTATTATTTATATAGCTATTATTCTCGAATAAAACAAGGGAAAACAAAAAATAATGATTTAATTATTAAAAACTTTCTTGGCGAAACAATTGTTAAAAAATATAATAAATAATAATATAATTAAATTAAAAGTAAAAGCAAAAGGTATAATTAATAATAATAATAAAGTCTAAAAAATTAGAAAGTGTTTGAATTTCTTCAAAACTTCTGCGGTACACTCGTTTAATTTGAAGAATCATATTTCTATGGTAGTAGGATTGTTACTCTAACACAGAATGGTTCAAAAGTCTGAATTTCACATAAATTAATATAATTAATGTCTTTTTTCCCCTTCATTGGTAAATTTTGTTTAAAAAGCTAACTTTTACAGCTTCTTTCACAGTGTCTTGCCTTTACGGAAAAATAGAAAATACTATACAATCTCTTTGTTTCTAAATAAAAATACCATAAATTTCATAAATATGTATCTATATTATAAAAGCGAAACATATCTGTGCGTAATGTATACGTCATTTTGCCAATGCCAACACTTTCCCATGCAATTTCGGTTTTGCAATGTTCACTACAACAAATTTTTTCACTTCTAACCATCGCACATTTTAAATTTTTATACTGTTGTATAGAAAGAAAATTGTACTTTTAAGTGCAATTTGTTTTAAAACTATCTCAATTTAATTTTGAGATATTAATTTATTTTTTGTTTCCAGTAACATTTTTGAGATTGTGGCAACAGAATCACTCCATTTTCTCTTGAAATAGAAAAAAAAAGCAGAAAGAAAGAAAAGAAAGAAAGAAAAGAAAAGAAAAGAAATTAAAATGCGTTTCCATGCAAATTCGGTTTTGCAATTTTCGATTATTGCAATTACACTTCTAAATATCGCACATTTTAAATTTTTACACATCGTATAGAGAAAAAAATGTACTTTTAAATTCGTACTTTTTTCCTCAGCTCCACACTTCATTCGCAGAAAAAAGAATGAATGCCCATTTTATTTATGAATGCCCATTTCATAAGAAGGAAAGTTAGGAAGCCGATAGGAAAAAAAAAATAGAAAAACTATAATATTTGGGATCCCACTGTACATTAAATTATACGAAACGATCTATCGATGCAAAGTAGAATATATGGATATTGTACAACATTTCTACTGATTTTTGCATAAATAGAGAGTATAATCAGGGAAATATAGCATTTTTTAAGTGAAAAAAAACTGGCATGTTTTTTAGCTTATTATACATGGTTTTCAACCAAATTTAACGACAGTTTCAGAAAAACTGGCAAAATGTAGTTGAAAAAACATAGTCAATAGTAATATAAATAAATTAAACATTTTATAAAATATGAGTAGTTGTATAAAAT
The DNA here is from genome assembly GCA_964019185.1 of Maratus speculifer. Taxonomy (NCBI): domain Eukaryota; kingdom Metazoa; phylum Arthropoda; class Arachnida; order Araneae; family Salticidae; genus Maratus; species Maratus speculifer. The sequence goes on along the minus strand of OZ025297.1, from coordinate 121,133,187 downwards.
AATTTTTGTCTGTGCATGTGCAAACGATAACAACGATCTTTTAAGATAATTTAATAGTCAACTCTATGGTTCAATTCATAAAAAAAAAAAAAAGACGTGTGGCACTCGGGGACTGCCGCGGTAAAGCTATTGCATAGCATTTTTTATCAACTTATGCAATCATAATTATTTATTTACTTTTTATTTATGCAGTTTTTTTTATATTAATTCAAGTTATACTTTTTGAGCGTGATGACCGATAACAAAACATTTTTTTTCTTTCATTGAATAATTGAGAAATTAATATCGTTTAAAATATTTTTATTATCTTACAATACATGTAGGTTAAACAGGAATTTTTATCATTGAAACTATACGTTTATGGTAGCTGAAATAAAAAACATAAGTTTGAGACTTAATATTCTCAAAATATCTGAAAAATACCGCTTTAATGTCTGCCGAAGTCTACCGAAGGATAATGTGCCGAAGTCTGCCAAACTGAAGCGACGTTAGCCGGAGTGTTAGGTTTTTTCTCGTTACGGAATTTCTAGATTCTTTCGCCGCGCTCAAAACCCGCGATAAAAGCTATGCAATACCTTAATAAATTACCAAACAAAATTTGGCCGCACTACGAAAATTAGATCGCGAGTTATAAGCATTATACATTTTCCGATCCTCACCGTGGGGGTCTCCTGTCACCAAAAATTAACATTGTCTCATTAAAAATTACCAAACGAAATTTGGCCGTGCTACGAAAATTAGATCGCGAGTTATAAGCATTTTAAATTTTGTGACCTTCACCGTGTGTGTGTGTGGGGGGGGGGGGGGTCTTCTGTCACCAAATGTAACACTGTCTCATAATAAATTACCAAACAAAATTTGGCCGCGCTACGAAAATTAGATCGCGAGTTATAAGCATTTTAAATTTTTCGACCCTCAACATGGGAGATCTCCTGTCATTAAAATTAACATTGTCTCATTATAAATTACCAAACAAAATTTGGCCGCGCTACGAAAATTAGATCGCGAGTTATAAGCATTTTAAATTTTTCGACCCTCACACGTGGGGGGGGGGGGTCTCGTGTCCCCAAAAGTAACACCGTCTCATAATAAATTACCAAACAAAATTTGGCCGCCCTACGAAAATTAGATCGCGTGTTATAAGCATTTTAAATTTTTCGACCCTCACCGTGGGGGGGGGGGTCTCCTGTCACCAAAAGTAACACTGTCTCATAATAAATTACCAAACAAATTTTAGCCGCACTACGAAAATTAGACCGCGAGTTTCGCGCATTTTAAAATTTTCAACCCTCACCATGGGGAATCTCCTGTCACCAAAAATTAACACTGTCTCATAATAAATTACAAACAAAATTTGTCAGTGCTACGAAAATTGATCGCGAGTTATAAACATTTTAAATTTTTCGACCCTCACCGTGGGGGGGGTCTCCTGTCACCAAAAATTAACACTCTATCATAATAAACTACCGAACAAAATATGGCCGCGCTACGAAAGTTAGATCACGAGTTATAAGCATTTTAACTTTTTCGACCCTCACCGTGGGGGGTCTCCTGTTACCAAAATTTAACACTGTTTCATAATAAATCATTAAACAAAATTTGGCCGCGCTACGAAAATTGATCGCGAGTTATAAGCATTTTAAATTTTTCGACCCTCACCGTGGGGGGTCTCCTGTGACCAAAAATTAACACTCTCTCATAAAAAATTACCAAACAAAATTTGGCCGTGATACGAAAATTAGATCGCGATTTATAAGCATTTTAAATTTTTCGACCCTCATAGTGGAGGGTCTCCTGTCGCCAAAAGTAACATTGTCTCATAATAAATTACCAAACAAAATTTGGCCGCGCTACGAAAATTAGATCGCGAGTTATAAGCATTTTAAATTTTTCGACCCTCACCATGGGGAACTCCTGTCACCAAAAATTAACACTGTCTCATAATAAATTACCAAACAAAATTTGGCCGCGCTACAAAAATTGGTCGCGAGTTATAAACATTTTAAATTTTTCGACCTTCACAGTGGGTTGTCTCCTGTCACCAAAAATTAACACTCTCTCATAATAAATTACCGAACAAAATATGGCCGCGCTACGAATGTTAGATCACGAGTTATATGCATTTCAACTTTTTCGACCCTCACCGTGGGTTGCCTCCTGTCACCAAAAGTAACACTGTCTCATAATAAATTACCAAACAAAATTTGGCCGCGCTACGAAAATTGATCGCGAGTTATAAGCATTCTACATTTTGCCAAATTTTTCGACCCTCACCATGGGGGGGTCTCCTGTCACCCAAAATTAACAATCTCTCATAATAAATTACCGAACAAAATTTGGTCGTGATACGAAAATTAGATTGCGTGTTATAAGCATTTTAAATTTTTCGACCCTCACCGTGTGTGTGTGTGTGTGTGGGGGGGGGGGGGGGGGTTCCTGTCACCAAAAATTAAAACTGTCTCATAATAAATTGCCAAACAAAATATGGCCACGCTACGAAAATTAGATCGCGAGTTATAAGCATTTTAAATTTTTCGACCCTCACCGTGGGGGGTCTCCTGTGACCAAAAATTAACACTCTCTCATAAAAAATTACCAAACAAAATTTGGCCGTGATACGAAAATTAGATCGCGATTTATAAGCATTTTAAATTTTTCGACCCTCATAGTGGAGGGTCTCCTGTCGCCAAAAGTAACATTGTCTCATAATAAATTACCAAACAAAATTTGGCCGCGCTACGAAAATTAGATCGCGAGTTATAAGCATTTTAAATTTTTCGACCCTCACCATGGGGAACTCCTGTCACCAAAAATTAACACTGTCTCATAATAAATTACCAAACAAAATTTGGCCGCGCTACGAAAATTGATCGCGAGTTAAAAGCATTTTAAATTTTTCGACCCTCACCGTGGGGGGTCTCCTGTCACCAAAAATTAACACTCTCTCATACTAAATTACCAAACAGGATTTGGCCGCGCTACGAAAATTAGATCGCGAGTTATAAGCTTTTTAAATTTTTCGACCCTCACCGTGGGGATCTCCTGTCACCAAAAATTAACACTGTCTCATAATAAATTACCAAACAAAATTTGGCTGCGCTACGAAAATTAGATCGCGAGTTATAAGCATTTTAAATTTTTCGACCCTCACCGTGGGGGTCTCTTGTCATCAAAAATTAACACTGTCTCATAATAAATTACCAAACAAAATTTGGCCGCGCTACGAAAATTAGATCGCGAGTTATAAGCATTTTAAATTTTTCGATCCTCACCATTGGGCGGGTCTCCAATCACCAAGAGCTACATTATCCTACCTTGTTTTATCTTAAGACGATTTTTTTCTATACACATTCCATCAGGAATTTTTATCATTGAAACTATAGATTTATGGTAACTGAAATAAGAAACATAAGTTTGAGATTTGATATCCTCTTAATATCTGAAAAATACCGCGTCAGTGTCTGCCGAAGTCTACCGAAGGATTCCATGCCGAAGTTTGCCGAGCTGAAACGACGTTAGCCGAGTGTTAGGTTTTTTCGTTACAGATGTGTTTGGATTTTTCGCGTTACGGAATTTTTGGATTCGGTCGCCGCGCTCAAAGCCCGCGATGAAAGCTATACAATAGCTTAAAAGTTAAATATCGTGAAATTTCATAAAGGTGTTGGCGATAGGAATGATTTGATTTTTTATTAAATCTAAAAGCAGCTGAATGATAAGTAATTTTCCAAAACTTTCAATTTCAATTTTAATATATACATTTTTAAATTTCTATTAATGCTTTAGTTCTTCTTGGATAGCTACTAGAGCGAACCTGTTGCATAATAAAAAGAATTATCAAAATCGAAGATTTGTCCCAAATCTTCTCATCATACACAATCTTGATAGTCAATAAAAACTAAGTTTTTCTTAAAATTCGGCTAATTAAAATTTACAATTTGTGGGAAAACCATTATCCTTCACCTGCTTTTAGAGAGAACTAAAAATCAGCTCACTTCTATCACTGATATCTTTCTGAATTTTCCTGATATTTGGCTGATTTTTTTTTTTTTTTTTTTTTTTTTTTTTTTTGTGAGTTGCTCTATAGAGTTAAATATTAAATCATGTAAAAAGATCGTTGTAACCATTCGCACATACGCAGATAAAAAAAAATACTTTATAGTACTACTCATATTTTATAAAATATTTAATATATTTATATTTCAATTGCACTACATTATTTCTACTACATTTTGCCAATTTTACAAAAATTGGTGTTAAATTTGTACAAAACCCTGTGTGATATAAGCTAAAAACAAGCCAATTTTTTTAAAAAATTAAAACAACTTGCTATATTTTATTAGCTTGAAAGGCCCCACCAATAGCTAAGAAGATCTCCCTCGAAACTATTAGACAGGAGGTGCTGGGTTCAAACCCAATCGCGTCCATCAATCAAATTGTTCGGAGTTTTTCGTGGTTTTCTACGAAACTTGGATTTCCTCGTTTAAATACGGGTTAGGTTTTCTTAAAATCCTCTTAAGGGGGGCATTCCACCCTAAGAGCACTTATCCCTCGTGTTCATAACTGACCGTCATAAACACAACCAAACTACCAATCTTTGGTTTGTAGAAGAAAGTGTGATTCCTTGGAAATGATAAACTTTTTATATGTTGTATGCAGATATTTTCATATAGTTTATTCTACCTCTCATTTTCTATTTGTAATTTTATTGTAAATCACTGAATTTTTAAAAATAATAAAATAATAATAATAATAATAATAATAATAATATATGTCATTAAAAAAAACTTTAAAGGAAATTTGCTTACTTTTAGGGCATTTTAAAATAAAAAAGAAAGAAATATTAATGTCACGTAATCAAGCACTGACTATCGCACGGTACATAATATTAATAGTAATAATATAATATTAATAATAATATAATAATATAATAATATTAATAATAATATAATATTAATAATAATATAATATTAATAATGATATAATATTAATAATAATATAATATTAATAATAATAATATTTCTTTATAATAATATTCGGTTAATTATTTTACAGATTAAATTAAAGTAGTACTATTCGTAAATATTCGTTTTATTTGTTACTATATTGTTTAACGATTCCTTATATGTTAATTTCTAATTTTTTCTTATCTTGAAATTTCATTTTCTGTTTTAATTTAAATCGTTGTAATAATATTAACAATGATACGTAAGTAAGATGTTAAAGAAATCACTTATGTGTTATTTAAATATTTGAAAATTTAGCACTTTTTAAAATAATGTATTTTTGTAATATCATATACACTTATAGTAATTTTGCCTATAACAAACCTTCATTTTTAGATTATACCCTTCAAGAAATCAAATGGTATTAAAACATTCAATAAACATCCATCAAGTTTTCTAATTATTTTTTAAAAAGACCGCTCAATTACTAGTAATATATGTTTTATTTAATGACACGCACTTTACAGAAAAAGATCTTTTTTATCATTATAAATTACATCTTTTCAACGAAATTAAAGCATCACTTTCTATGCCGACAAGTAAACAAAAACAGCTTTCTCTCAGGGAACAAAATTCCCTATCCTCTCAAGAACGTGTAAATCTTTAACACATGTTCCAAATGATAACAGCAATTTCTGGTCACCTGCAGTGAAGGGTCATTAAGAAAGGGGGATGAAATCGCGTCAGTTCTCCCGTTGTAAAAGGATATTTTACATTTCACTTGACCGAAAGCTAAAGGTTAAGGTCATCTAGTAAGATATCTTGATTCAATACGCAACAGGCGCCTATCCAGGCAGTTTCCAAAGTCAGTATGGTATAGGAGTAAGAGTGAAAATCTCCTGAGCATGGCTGCCACTACGCATTCAGGGAGGCCTTTCTTCTTGCTTGGGTACCACTAGAGGTACCTTCACTTTTCGGTTGGTCCTACAAAACGTCTGTCCTGATCATAGGAGATGATCTTATAGGTTTTCCAAGCAACTCCCTTTTGCGGATCTTCGGCATCAGGTTCGTAGGACCGACACCTTTGTAAGTGTTCGGTTTCTACGGGTTGTTAGGGTAGTCTGGAGAGCACCAAGGGATGGGACTGCTTGGCTCTTAGAACATCACTGGATAACAACAGTTGCAATCTGCTTTTCGTCTCTTCTTTACAATGAGAAATGTGTGACGTGAGCTGGCCAACGCGCAATCCCCGAGACCTGGGCTGTCCGTGGTCTCGAATTATATATTTATTACATATATAAATATATATGTAATAAATATATAATTCGACGAAAATAACTATGTTGCATAAACTCTAGGAAACCGCAGCAGCAGGAGCAGAGTAGTCGCTCCGAAGTTTGCGAGCAGTGGAAGAATTTCATTGGGGTATTTCCCCATTATAAAAACAAACACCATCAGGCTTCAAGTTCTTTATTTATGAACTCATAAAATAGGTAAGTTCTTCCCCGCAATCACCTTAGCATACATCGACACTACAACCTTCGTTATCCAGTCAACATCACCAGATTTTCTAATTCAGTGGGAAAAAAACAGGCGTCTTAATAGTTTAAAAGTCGATTGCATTCTAACGCTCCTCAAAAACCAAATGAAAAAAACATTTTCACGACAAAACTACCTCCCTCCTACTCCGCGTCAATCATTTTAAAAATCCGATTAAGATTAACTCGAGTCTCAACGAAAAAAATGATCAGTTCTGATTGGTATTAGCAAGCGTGTCCTCGGCAGGATCTATATTTTTCCTCGAAAATAACAAGCCCTTTAACAACGCGCATTAACACCTGTCACGCGATGTTAAATAAAAAATAAAATTAAAATCCCGGGAATATTCCAGAAAGTAAAATGTTACGAAATACTTCCCACCTTTTTTGAGAAGCAAGCAATAATTTATTAATAAATAAAATAAGAAAAAGAATTTTAGCTGTTACAAGTTAATACATTACGAAACTAAAATTGAAATATGTTTCACAAATTTTAGAATTGAAGTTAAGAGAGAACAAAATGGCGCAATTTTTTTATTTTATTACAAATCCCCCCTCCCAGAAAGACGAGTGAAAATGTAGGTCTGACACCTGCAATTTCACAGAAAGGGAGATGATGCAGTCTTAGCTCACGAAGTTGTTGATATAAGTAATAATAATTAGATACTAAATAAAAGAAAAATTAAATTTAATTAATTAATTTTTTTTGCATAAATATAGAATTCAAATTTAGGACACAAAGGTGATGCGTGTAATAGCTTTAAATTTAAATACAATAAAATAGGCATCAATAAAAATACAAGATATGATCTTGTTTAAAGTACACATCATAAAGTAATTTGAAAATATAAGTAATTACTCGTAGTATATTTTTAACATAAAAATGAAAAACAATAACGTTGAATCTTCCTAGATGGAATGGAGAAATTTAGTAGAAATTCATGAAATCAAATTTAAAAGTTTGGTTCATAATGTCAGTCTAAAAAGTCACATTTGTAATTGAATAGTTCATTACCTCCTTTCAAGGAGGTATAATTATATCATTATAGAGCATCCAATCTCCATCATCTAACATCATGCTATTAGTTCAGTTTGTTTTTGTAATAAAGTCCTAGAATAATCATGATAGTTCTATTTTTGAAACTTTTTGTAAAAATATTTCTTATAATCATATTTTTAGATAATAACACATATTATAATATAGTAATACAGTAATAATAAATTTTAACAATGTAATAAACAATCAATATAATAAAGAAACATAATAAGGAGAAATATCAATAATAATAAATATCATAATAAGTATAAGTAAATCTCATAATGGGTAATAATAAATCTTTCAGTAAGTAATAGTAAATATTTCAAAAGACATTCTTTAATTTCTAAATTGTATAATTAATCTCATTTATCTCATCTCATATTTTTGGAATGAAATATAGAGGGAAGTGAAATAGAATAAAGAATATAATCAATTATGTAATCATTTACTTAATCTTGTAATTCGAGTGCAGGATTAAGTAGGAATATGTACAAAAAAAAAATGAAATATAATATGATAAAATAATATAAAATAAAAATAAATAAAAATTTTGTTCATGTTTGAGAATGCACGTGACCTTTAAACTACTAAGATTCTTTAAAAGAAATATTAATATATAATAGAAATAAAACACAAGATTATTCATATCAATTCATGTCAAATATTCATGTCAAATAATTACGCAATAAATATTTCTCGGTGTGATAAAGCATTGCAAGATGCAAGAAGGAAAGAGAAAAAGAAACAAATTAAATTCTAATTGACATGTACTTGGACTGGAATGCAGAAGCAAAGAAAGAGAGAAAAAAAATTAAAATAAAGTGATAAAAATTTTGTTACTTGGCAAATAATTAATTTATTAATGGATTGATTAAATTTAATATTACAAATAGGTTCAGTTGAAAAATAAAAAAAATATTGACCTAATATTTACTTGTTATTATGTTATTCTAAGTTATAACTAGAGTAATTCAATACAGAATAAGAAATCTTCACTTTGTCCGTCTACGCCGGCATAAACAAACAAATATAAAAATTTCCAGACAAGTGACACTCTCGCTGCAGTCAAGAGATATCATTGCCATTCTGTAAGAATTACAGGATATTATCTGAATTAATATATAGAAAGAAATTTACTGTGTAAGAGAAAGTCTAATCTACAGTTTTTACTTGAGTTTGTTGTTGTTGATTAGGGGGTTGTTGCTCATGACTTAATTTAATTTTATCGGGGGAATAATAAGGCCTTAATTTAGATATATGTACTATTTCTGAACTTTTGAACTGGTTTTGAATATCAATTTCAAAATTTACTTCGGTTAATTTGTTAAGAATTTTATAAATGCCACTAAATACTTGTCATAACTTTCTAGTATTCGGGTACTGAAATTCTTCATACATAACTAGATCCCCATTTAAAATTTTGGTTCGATATAATCTTTATCATAATATCTTTTATCTTTAAATGAAATGCATCAGTTCTTGCTTTAGCAATTTTAAGTGCTTCATGAACAGGGGGATAATAATTTTGTTGTAAGGGGGAGTCATAGGGTAACTGGCCAAAAAGCAAGTACGCAGGTGGAAATTTGGTAATAGAATGGGGTGTATTATTATATTCATTAATTACCTCGGTTAAAAGCTTATTCCAGGAAATTTTAGAGGTAGTGGAGTTTACTTTACATTTTAATCTACTGTCTGATTTACTTTTTCACATTTCCCATTCGTTTGTGGATGATGGGCAGTGGTCAAACGTTGTTTGATATTATGATTTCGCAGGAATTTTTTCAATCTTGAAGAAGTAAAAGCAGCATTCCTGACACTTAGTATTTTTTGAGGGGACTGTACACTTGAAATATACTAAAACAGGATAATTGTTGAGGCATTTTGATACTGAAGATTTGTTTTAGACAATTTGTATAAGTTTCTGTAGTGACACTTTTGGAAGTAAATGCCCAAACATATCTTGTGGCATGGTCTATTGTAATATGAAGATATTTTTTGTAGAATTATAATAATTGAACCCTCCTACAGTATCAACAGACAGACAGTCAAAAGGTTGATCTGTAGTGGGCATAGCTTGTAATAAGCCAAATTTTTTCTGTCTAGGTTTTTTTTCTGGCAAATATCACAGTATTTAACAAAGTTGGTAATGTCTTGGTTTCATATCTGGCCAATAATAGTTAGGAGAAATTAAATTTTAGATTTTTCGAACACCAGGGTGACCAAACTGTTCAAGAGCAACACTAAGCAATTTTTTTCTTAGGGACATGGGAACTACCACTTTACGAAAACCTTTTCTTTTAACTATAATCAGTCCATTGTCATTAATATAATTTGATCCACATACATTTTCTCGTTCTTGCATCTTAATAATCTCTTTAACGTCAAGAAGAAATGTAAGGGGTTTACAAAAATGAGAAATAGGTTTTCTTGACAACATGTCGGCTTCTTCATGTGTAGATCCCTTTAAGTACTCTATTTTGTAATCGAACATACTTAACCTCAATGACCACCTAAATAATCGACCTCTTAAATGTTTGACATTTTTTAACCCAAACAAGAGATGCATGATCAGTATGGATGGTAAATTGTACACCGTGAAAGTAATGATAAAAGTTATCATTATAGCAAGACACTCTAATTCGGTAATGAAATAATTTTTCTCATAACTTCTCAATCCTCTAGAAAAATAAGCAATCGGATGTAAAAAGTTATTATGGTCGGGTTGTTTACGAACTGCACCTACCGCCACCTGAGAAGCGTCAACAAACATGTGTAGGGGAATTTTGGGTCATAAATCTTTAAAATTTGTTTAGCAATGAGGGCATCTTTTAATTTTTGAAAAGAGTTTTGACATTCAGTATTCCATTCCCAAATAGTATCTTTCTTAAGTAATTTATTCAGGGGGTGTCTAATTTCAGCATATTTGTCAATAAATTTATGATGCACATTTTTAGAACCAAGAAATCTTTGTAATTATTTAGTATTAGTAGGCGGTTTTAGTGTTTTAATTGTTTCTATTTTAGTATTAGCTGGAGTTAAAATTCCATTTTGGATTTCATACCCTAGAAAATTGATTTGTTTTTGAGCTATAGTACATTTAGATAATTTTAATTTAATATTTTCTATTCGGCATAAATGAAAAATTTGGATGAGATGCTGTATACGTTCATCTATTGATTTAGAAAAAAAAGTTATATCCTCAAAATAATAACAAGCAAAGTCTATTTTATATTTTGATGAATTCTTCTAATTGTTCTATTGAAAGTTGGGAAGCTTACCTTTACACCAAAGGGGGAGAACATTCCATTCCCAGAGCCCACAATTAGAAATAAAGGCTAACTTTTCGGAATCTGCTGGATGAATAGATATGTGCCAATAGCCTGAGGCTAAATCTAGTGTAGAGAAATATTGGGCACCACTTAATTTGTCTAAAATTTCATCTATTCGGGGTAAGGTTCAGCGTCATTTTTCATAATAGAGTTTAATTTTCGGTAATCAACACACATTCGGGTTTTTTTGCCTTCATCTCGTTTATTTACTAACGTAATTGGGGAAGAATATTGGCTATAACTTTCTTTAATTAACCTATCAGCTAATAAGTATTGGATTTGCTGAGATATTTCTTTTTCATCAGCAATAGATGTACGATAAGGCCTCAAAGATATTGGTAGGTCAGATTTAAGATAAATACGCTGAGGTTAATATTAATTCTCCCTACATCATATTTATTTTTGGCAAAAATATCTAAATAATCCCTTAAAAGTTCCCTTACATTTTTATTTTGAATAGCATTCAGATCTCCCAATAGATTATAATCATCATTATTAGTTCACGGCAAGGATTGAGGAGTTATGGTATTTCCATAATCGGGTTGCACAGTAGTATCATTTTTTATAATATCAAAATGAAGCAATTCTAAATTATCACTGGATACGTTGACATGTTGGTTTAACGTAATATTGTCTTGTAGCACTTGGCTTTTTGCACAATCAATTTTAAATTTAAATTTGGCACAATCAGGTAAACCTAAAATAGCATAGTCCAAATCTAGCTTACTTACTAAAAAATTAACATACCTCTTTATATTACCAAATTTAATACATAATCGACTTGATTTATTAATTGTAAGAGTTCCTTGTGCCTGTCTAACAGTAATAGGGGTAATATTATGTAAATTACCATTTAAATATCGAACAAATTTGAGAGGTAAAACTGAGACAGTTGATCCACTGTCAACCACACAATACACTTTGTTATTGTCCACATATCCAGGAAAAAATAATTGTCAAATATTATTAGTAGGGGTTGGTTGTATAAGAGCAGGAGTTTAAGATTGCAAGGAATTTGTGTTAAATATACAACTCCTCTCCCAATGATATGCATTTTCTATACCTCTGTTTAAACATATTCTGCACGGACGACTTGGGTAGTTATTTTGATAATGAGTCGTAGGCATTCTAGGAGTGAAAAATCTAGGATTAAATTTTTGGGTTTGATTGTTTGGAGTGGGTCGAGTCAAATGTCTGAGCTGAGGATTGGGATTGTGCATAGTTCTAGTTTGTTGAAAATTGCTGTTGTTGTTATTAGGGTTGTGAGTTGGAATCACTGCTAATTGTTTCGCAAAGCGAAACCATTCACGAGTATTAGAAGGAGGGTTAGCCATTAAACAATTTTGATACTCCGGCTTAAGTCCATCAGTTAATCCCTGTATAATTAAAATTTCACCAAGCTGAAGTTGTCTTTCAATCTCAATTTTCTTTCTAAAATAAGAATCCAAATCACTTAGGTCATTTAACTTTAAAGAGGTAAACTCAGAAAATTTTGGAACTCTAACCTGAATGAATTTTTCTGTTAAGATCTCAACAATTTCCTCATAAGTAGCATAATCCAAACAATAATTTATATAAGCTTTTAGCGCTTTCCCCTTTAAATATTTTGAAATATTGTGTTTTTTCCACTCATTATCTTTTTTTCTCCAGAACATTCGTTATCAAAGTGCTTAAACCATTTAAAAATATCCATGCCTGACCCAAAGTCAAAAGGTACAATATCAAGTGTTTTTTCTGACATTTTTTCTTCCTTTATTAATCCGGATCTTAATAACATGAAAGAGGGATAATTCATACGGAAAATACTTAAATGCTACACTTCAATTACTGTAATTCAATTACTATACTTCAAATACTTCAATAAATAACAATAAAAGTAATAAATAATAAATAATAAATAAATCAACTCTTTCTTTGTTATATTAGGAATGATTGTTCTCTTTGAATTCATGCGAAATAAATAAATAATAAATAAATAAGTAATAAATAAAAAAATAAATATCACTGTTTTCCATATAAAGGAAATACACAACAAATATTTTTTAAGAACACTTTTAAGCTTAAGTAAAATTTCGATGAGCAGACAATTTCAATTAATGAATTAAGAACAAGCATTATATATTTGATATCTGTAAAAATCATGATAAAATAAACACTTTAAATAAAGAAATCGTAATTTGATTTTATAAACAATAACGAAATAAAATAAAAACAATTAACTTACAATCACCTTGATATAGAACTTGTTCAAATACATAAATTTTATTTAAATAAAACAAAAATAAAGCACTTTGTAGCTGCGACTCAACAGGTGTAAATTTCAATTATCTTGTGCTAGCGATGGATTCTATAGTAGTTTCGCAATCATATTGCAGGTGTTCCTTTATTATTCGCGGCCTTTACAGATGTTCTTTATCTTAAATAATCATAAGACATTTTTGTAGATGTTAAGTAAAAAAAAAATACTGAAGGGATATTTCCCAAACACGGGATTTCTAGATGCAGATGCAGAACATAGCCACAAACAAGACTTCATAAGACGATCTTTTTCACAGAACTCCTACTTATCACCAAGTTCTTTTGAAGATCGCTTTAAATATTCTGAATTATCTGAAATCGTTTTTCTTTCGACATCGTTCCTTGCAACATCATTGACATTATTTTGATGACTTAGGTGCGTCTAAGAACAAAACACACACAGCAGGTGTTTCAGCGAATAATTGTTCATCGAACATGGCGAACATGGCGAGCACATATTCATCGCTGTGAAGCAGGTTTCTCTGACAGGAACAGTCTGCAGTTGGCAAACCATACTAGTTTAATATTTCTCCAGATACGCACGCCGGCTCATTTATCCTGCTGGCTAATGTAATAAATATATAATTCGACGAAAATAACTATGTTGCATAAACTCTAGCAATCCGAAGCAGCACGAGCAGAGTAGTCGCTCCGACAGTTGGCGAGCAGTGGAAGAATTTCATTGGGGTATTTCGCCATTATAAAAACAGACACCATCAGTCTTCAAGTTCTTTATTTATGAACTCATAAAATAGGTAAGCTCTTCCCCGCAATCACCGTAGCACACATCGACACTACAACCTTCGTTATCCAGTCCACATCATCAGATTTTCTAATTCAGCTGGGAAAAAAAAAACGGGCGTCTTGATAGTTTAAAAGTCGAT